>QANX01002550.1:0-26174 GCA_003254975.1 Ochetophila trinervis | reverse complement strand
CCCCCCCCCCCCCCCCCCCCCCGAGATCGCACAGAGCCCTCCCTCCCCCTCGTTCCAATTTTTCCCAAAATTTCTCCAAAAATTCCCCACCGTCTATGCAGAAAGCCCTCCCTCATCTCCGAGCCTCAATCGACTCCCTCCCTCAGCCTCACCGGTATCCTCCCCTGCGATCGAGCCTCGGCCCCAAAATTTCCCCAAATTTGAAGCCTCCGTGTGCGCACCAAAGCCGTCCCTCTCCCTCCCTCTCTCAGCTTCACCAAGCCCAAATTTGGAGAGCCCAGTCATCGAGCCTCCCTGATTGACACTCCTTATTGCCCAGAACCTCACCTCCCTCTCCTCCCTCCCTAGCCGCGTCGAGCCTCGCCGAGCCTTGCGAGCGATTGCCCAGATCCTCCGTCCCAAGCGGCGCACCTCCTTGATTCGCAAAGACCAGCCCCGGCCTTGCCGAGCCTCAGGGAATCTCCTCCCTCCCTCCCCAGCCACGCACCGAGCCCGATCCCGCACAACCCATCACCGACCTGACTTTGTGATTGTAGGTTCTGAATTTTTTGGAGAGGTTCTGTTTCCAGAACAAATTTGTGCAAATTTTTTTTTTCTTTGTAGGCTGTACACATTGTGTTGATTGGAAAATTTGTTTTGTATTATTAATCAAGAATTTGTTCGATAAAAGAAAATGTTATCTGTGATTGAACTTTGTGATTGTAATGCCAAAAAAAATACAGTTTAACTGGAAATATATGATTTTAATCAAAAATTTGTTCGTTTAAAGGCAATTGTAATCAAGAATGTGGGCTGTAAAATGTATAATGGAGGCTGTAAATTATAATCAAGGAAATTTACAAATTAAACATGGATGGATATGAATATGTGCTGCCGTGCACGTAAATTGCCGTTTTGTTTTCTTTTTTAATGCAAATTTATTTTAGTTATTTATTAGCTAGCAGAATATAGTTGACAACTGCATATTTCTGTTGGTATCTAATTTGACAACTGTAATCATGTTGTTTAATGTCATGTTGTTTAAGTCTTGAGTGATGCCTATTAAATAATTTACTAATCCATCATACACAATAAGAAACAGAGAATGAAATAATTTCTCAAATAATAATGACAAATAATAATGCTCTCTATAATTTTTTGTTTTGTTTTGGTATTTGTTTATGGATTAATTTATACTCATTCTATGATTTTCAGAAAATATAGGTTATTGTTGCAACATGTCAGATGATAGCGAAACACAATGTTATACTCCACAAGTTGCAGATGAGATCAAACTAAAGGTTAATCAAGAATTTTCAACAGTAGAAAAGGCTTTTGATTTTTACAATCATTATGCAAGACAATGTGGATTTAGTGCAATCGTTAACAATAGCAAAAGAAAAAAAAGGTGAGCTAGTGTGGAAACAATTTGTTTGCTTTAAGGAAGGGCAGAGAAATGACTATTATGAGAAGATGGAAAAATATTCAGTCGACAGATCAGATGAAAAGAATCGAGGAACGATTTGAGTTGGCTGCAAAGCTAAGATGACAGTGGTTAAGCGGCAAACTGGAACGAAATGGGTTGTTAGTCTTTTTGTGGAAGGGCATAATCATTCTCTTGCAACTCCAACTAAGATGCATTTGTTAAGGTCACATAGGAATTTGTCGGTAAGCAAAAAGATTTTTGAGCCAATAGTTAGAAGAAGCAAACATCCCAACTTGTCAACAACTCAAAGTGATGGAAATAGAAGCTGGTAATCCTCAAAATGTCGACTGTACTGAGAGAGATTTAAGAAACTATGTACAGCGAGTGAGAGATGAGAAAAAATATATTGATGCAGAATTGTTAATAGAATTCTTTTCTTCTAAGAGAGAAAAAAATCCAGCTTTTTACTTCAGTTATGAACTTGACGATGAAAATCGGCTTGTCAGATGCTTTTGGGCAGATCCATTTTCAAGGAGATCATATCATTGTTTTGGGGATGTACTCGTATTTGACACAACTTATAACACTAACAAATATGATATGATATTTTCCCCTTTAGCAGGAGTGAACAATCATGGTCAAACTATCATTTTCGGATGTGCCTTGTTGAGTGGTGAGAAAAGTGAATCTTTCGTTTGGCTATTCAATCAGTTTTTGGATGCTATGCCTAGGGGGTGCACCTCAGGTTATTATTACTGATCAAGACCTTCGAATGACTAAGGCCATTGCTCAAGTTTTCCTATCAACTTATCATCGATTCTGCATGTGGCACATTCTGATGAAATTTTCTGAAAAATTAGATGTCGGGACAACTATATGTTGTTTAAAAATGTCATTTTCAACTCTGAGACTGCTGAAGAGTTTGAAAGTTGTTGGATAGAATTGATACAAGAACTAGGCCTTGAAGGCAATCTATGGTTGCATCAAATGTATGAAATCCATAGCAAGTGGATTACTACATACTTTAATCATATCTTCAGTGCAGGGATCTAGAGCAGTCAAAGAGCAGAAAGTTCACATGCATTTTTCAAAAGGTACATCTCAAACAAAAACTCACTGATGGACTTTATTATACATTTTAGATTAATCATCAAAGACATGATGAGTTAGTTGCAGATCATGTTGATGTGAATGAGCAACCAAAGTTGAAATCTATGTGCCCAATGGAGACACAAATGGTTCAAATATACACGAAGAGGAATTTTTTACTGTTTCAAGATGAGATGTTTGAAAGTGCTGCATATTTCTTAAGTAGTACCTTTGAAGATGATGTGTCTGATGTCTATACCGTGCAAAAGGCAACTAGAAGTAGTTCATCAAAGAGTAGACATATTGCGTACAATAAGGTTACAAATTATTTATCCTGCAGTTGTAGGTTATACGACTTCAAAGGAATCCCATGCAGACATATGTTGGCATTTTTTCGTGTCAAACAAATCATGTTTTTACCAAGAAAATACATACTGCATTGGTGGACAAAAGGTGCAAAGGTTTGTGAGATGTGGGATAACGATGATCAAGTAATGAATGATGACGATCATATGTCATTGGTGACGAGGCATGCATGTTTATCTTGCTCCGGTTCTACTTTAATTGATGATGGATCTCTCACTACCGAAGGTACTAAATTCCTGTTAAGTGAATTTGAATTGTTACGTGTTAAAGTTAAGGATATTAATGGTACCACCATTGGAATGCCTGAATCAAGTAGCAGAAGAACAAAGGATAAACAAAGTATTAATAATCCAATGCATGTGAGATCAAAAGGTTGTGGGAGAAGATTGAAATCTTCGAAAGAAGTATCATTTTTGAAATCAAGATTTTGTAAAGGATGTGGACTTCATGGGCAACAACATGACAAAAGAAATTGTCCTAGGTTGCAAGAAAGGTAAATTTCTAATTATTTTTTCGTTTCCATTTAAGATCATATTTTATCATCTAGATTATATTATGATCGTACTTTTATCTTCTAGATCCACAATAAATGATGAAGACGTTAATGAGCAAGCATCAAGTGAAGATGACGAATTAATTTTTCAAGCTGGTACATTTTTATACTAAAATGTTCAGTCTTTTCTATAATTATTGCTATTATTTTTTATAATTCCAACAGTATATCATTTTTATTGATTTGTAAGATCAAATTTATATGGACGAACTAAAAAATTATAGTTGTTGATCAAGTAATGAATTTTGCAGTGAAGGTGAAATTTCATAATATTTAAATTTCATTCACTTTTTTGGCAATTTCGTTAACAAAGTATATGGATAAATCATTTTTTAATGGTTAATGTTCAGTCATGATAGGACTCCAATGGATGAAGCGGTGAGCAAGGAATTTTTGGATGTTATTGGTGCAATGCCGTGTATGGCCCCTGCTTGTTTGTTTGTTTGTGTTTAAGGCAAGACAATGTAACTTAGCTAGGGAATTTGTGTATTCTACATGAAATATTTGGAATTTTTAAAGAATTTGTGTAGACATATATTTTTTAATGATTATGAGCTTAATTAATATTTTCATTTGTATTGGTTTATGGAATGCATTTTTTTCCAGTTGGTGTATCAATTATGTGGTAGGACCACACTAAATGTTGGATATAAATAGAAAATACCAAGATATTTACATTTATTTTATGGTAGGACCACACTAAATGTAAATAGAACTGTCCGCATATATTACATAACTGTAAATAGAACTGGATATTTACATTTCCAGTTGGTGTAGCAATTCTGAATTTTGCATATATTACATAACACTATATAGCCGTTTTCATGCTTCAGTCTTTGTTAGTGAATCTAGCTGTATTGTAGTTTTCTTATGTTTGATTTCTTGGAATGCCAAGCTGGTTGTATCACATAACTGTAGTGTTTTCATTACAAGATGGTTGTGTAAATTTAAGTTCGATGAATTAATGGACTAAAATCTGAGAGTGTCAGTTTGGATGCACACACACAAAACTTGTATAATGCTTGAAAGTGTTTTTTCTATTTACATTTATGAAAATTTATAATGATTACCACATAGTTCTGCCCTCACTATTTTTTCAGTGAAGATATGTGTTTAAATTCCATGCCATATACTAACATTTCACCTATGATCATTTATAATATAAGTCCAATCTTTTGTATGCCTATGCATGATAAACATATGTTGATATCAAAGCTATAAAAATTACATAATTTTCCAAAAATTACACATTGATATCAAAGCTATAAAAATTACATATTTTTCCAAAAAGTACACATTGATATCAAAGCTATAAAAATTATACTGAGTAATTTCCAGTCCGAGTGATAATGATATTTATGTCTCATGAGATGTTCTACAATGCTTTGCTGCTGCTGCATTAGACCGTTCACTTTGGATGTCAATTCTTGCACATTATAATTTAGTCTATTGACTTCTAGAATTAGAGATTTTATTTTATCTATATTCTCATGATCTATTTCATTATCTCACACAAACATTCCACAATAAACACCATCCTGGAAAATACAGTGTTTTATAGTCAATATATAAATGATTTATATAATATGCAAAACACAAAATATAATTCTAAGGTAAATTTACCTTAGAATTATGGCATTTCCAAAATTTTCGGTTCGGATTCTTTTCGCTACGAGATATGTATAATTTCATGTTACCACCACATTGACATTGTAATCGCCATGAACTTTCATGTGCACTGGATGTCGACATTGCTACAAAGCAAAAGCATACATACAACAATATGAACATCAAACATATTTGTGCAAAAAAATTTTAGCATTGGTGCACAAAAAAACCAGATTTGTCAGCAAACAGCAATATAATTTTAAATGTATCTAATTAAATATATCTAATTAAAATTAAGACCATAATAATTGTGACCATACTAAAATTAAATATATCTAATTGTGACCATACTAAAATTATGACCAGATTTGACCATACTAATTGTGACCACAATAATTGTGGCAAAGACCGCAGAGCAGAGTACATAAGGAAACGACCTGGAATTAATACCACATATTAGCAGAGTAGCCAGAGAGTCCATGGCATTTCCAATTCTCTTACTGGGAAATTCATAATTACAGCTTTGATGTGATAAATTTATTTTAGCATCAACTATACATGTTTACTACATACAGAGTTAAAACTAAACACTAGTTTCTAGCCAAATCAAACTAAACATAGAAAGTAAACCCCGTCCCAAAACTCACACAGAACCGAGGAAAAAAAGGTTTGGTTAATAAAATCCAGAGAGCTCATAACCAAATCAAACCCCTGAAAATCCAGAAATACACAAATGTTGTTACTTACCAATTTTACTGGAAATCGGGGAGGCTTGATGACTGGGCTGAAGGTGACGGAGGAGTGTCAATCGGGGAGGCTCAATGACTGGGCTCTCCAAATCTGGGCTCGGTGAAGCCGAGAGAGGGAGGGAGAGGGATGGCTTTGGTGCGCACATGGAGGCTTCAAATTTGGGGAAATTTTGGGGCCGAGGTTCGATCGCAGGGGAGGATACCGGTGAGGCTGAGGNTGTTCAGGTATGAAATTCAAAAACTATGATTAAGTGATAAATAAAGAAATAAGCGATTTAAATTCTTAAATACTCTTGATGATTTATTTATCTATTTATCTTTTATTTATCACTTAATTTTAGCTTTTAAATTTCATACATGAACATAATAAATATCATATAAACCTGATAGTAGGCTCACTTTTAGTTCTAGTATATTTAAGTTATTTGTTTTATATACTTATATAATGTATTAATTTTAATAAATAAATAAAATAAATATGTTTGTCAAGTATAAACGGGTCGGCACGAACACAAACGTGCCGGCACGAGCATGACACAACACAATAAATAAATAGGCCGGCATGATAAATAAATGGACTAGCACGAAAACTAATGTGCTAATGTTTAAGTGGTAGAATGTTGCTAGATTTTGAACTCTTTGGTCAGTTGGTTATTAGAGAAATTGAGCTTCAAAATGTTTGAAGTTTGATACTTGATCAGGCCCTGATATTCAATCACATTGATGGTGTACATTAACTTATGAGAATTTGTCGCAGTACAATGGTGATTCCAGTGAGTTTTTGAGTATTCTAGATTGATTTCTGGTGTCACAAGCTTGACATCATCACATAAATCGATGAAAGATGAACATTTTTGCATTGGTGGTGCGAGTCCACTTACAATAGACAATGTCGTCAGAGAAATAGGCTTTAATGTGACTTTGAACTTTTCGTTCAAGGGGTTCCCAGTGAAATGGGCTATGAGAGTTATACCATCACACAGATTAGTGGTTTCTAGTTCTATTGGTGTTGGTGATGTGGCACTACTCGTTGGAAATGTCACATGTAGCAACTTCAAAGAGGTATTAGACACTGCGCTTGATGGATTCCAGGAAAATCAAGCCATATGACCACTGTTAAAATATAGTTCCCTGAGAGAACTTTCATTTATTGCCAGTGGTGATCCTCCACTGTTGGTGGTGAATGCTATGTTAATGGCCACGTTGGCCTCAAGTTGTAGTGTAGTGAGCAGTATTTTTTGGCTTGTTCAAATTGTAAGAGGAACATGATTTTTTGTTGTTTGAAACTTGTCGTTTAGCTTTTGATGAGCAATGATTACTTATTCGTTGAAAATGGTGATGGTGGTGGATGGCCTGACTATGCACTTTCATAATACGTAATAACGTGCTTGTTGGTTTGCTTCAAATTAAAAAAAAATAGATCATATACTTGTCACGTGTGTCCCGTTTACAATTTATCTAGAGAAACCGTAAAATTAAACTAAACCGATTTGAAAATTTAAAAATCCACCTCACAGAATTATAAAAGTTAATTTTCTAAATGGCACAATCATCAAAATTTAAAATGTTGAATTGTAATTCATCCGTAATCACGAGCTTGTCATGTCACTTTAATTGTCCATCCAATAAAAATGTAAATTTGATGAAGTTTGGAGTAATTTAAAATTTTAAGACTTAAATGAATCAAATTTAAAATTTAAATGGTACGACCTTGATAATAAGGTGTAAAATTGCAAATAATCTTTTAATTATGAATGGAGGTGTCATATACACGTCACTATATCATTTATTACAAGGCAAGAGATATTATTTCTATAGCAACAACTCCCTTCAACTATCCTATTTCACTACGCCAAAAATCTTAATAGCCAATGCAAAATTAAAGTCACTAGTTGTAAATGACGACGTAAATTCATGTGTCGCAGAAAGAGAAGTTGCCGAAAGTAAAAAACATTCACGACGTTTAAATTGCGTCGCTGTAAAAATACATTCGCGACGCAAGTGTCGCAATATCTTCATCAAATAGGCGACGCTTGCGTCTCTGTTTCTCCGTGTACATGCAGACTTTTCTTGTAGAATCGGAGACGCATGCGACGCCTATTCTGGTAGAATCGGAGATGCATGCGTCGCCTATTCATAAAATAGGCGACGCTTGCGTCTCCGTTTCTCAGTGTACAAGCGGACTTTTCTCCTAGAATCGGAGACGCATGCGTCACCTATTTTGGTAGAATTGGAGACGCATGCGTCGCTTATTCTGGTAGAATCGGAGACGCACGCGTCGCCTTTTCTGGTAGAATCGGAGACGCACGCGTCGCATTTTCTTGTAGAATCGGAGAAGCATGCGTCGCCTATTCTGATAGAATCGGAGACGCATGTGTCGCCTATTCATAAAATAGGCGACGCTTGCGTCTCCGTTTCTCAGTGTACAAGCGGACTTTTCTCCTAGAATCGGAGACGCATGTGTCGCCTATTCTGGTAGTATCGGAGACGCACGCGTCGCCTTTTCTGGTAGAATCGGAGACGCACGCGTCGCCTTTTCTTGTAGAATCGGAGACGCATGCGTCACCTATTCTGATAGAATCGGAGACGCATGCGTCGCCTTTTCTGGTAGAATCGGAGACGCCAGCGTCGCCTTTTTCTCTTATAATTTTTTGTCGACGCAATTCGTTACACAATGTTTTAAAACCGCAGCAAATCCCTATTTAAGATGGCGCCGGATAATTCAAATTTATTTTTACTGACTAATTAAACGATTTTTTAAATTTTATTTTAATATTTTATAAAAGAAATTTAAATGTATAAATATAAATAATTAAAGTTAAACAAATTTAAATTTAATTATATATTGTAGGCAATAGAATGATGGACTTAAATTTAGTAAAAATGAGAATCAATAGGCAAGCTAACTAGTGATATAACAAATTATATATATAAGAAAAAGGAAATATTTTCAAACAATGCGAACAACAGAATTACAAGCAGTTAAATATTTCCATAAGTATTATAATTAAATGTGACATTGTTTTGTAATGTAAAAGTATGTACATACAAGTGGAACTACGTACTATATATATATATAACTTACTACGATATGAGTGGGAGTAGAGCAGCTGTCCATTCGGCTCTAAAATGGTCAACATATTGCTGGGTCCAAGCACTATCTTGGAACTGCACATACATACCAAACAAGTAATTAAAATAAGTATTAACTAATAATATAAATTATTACTGAGTGTAAAAATAGCATAATTTTTATTACCATGTCCGCCCAATTTTCTCGAGCAACATTATTTACTATAATGTCCCGCATGATCATCATCACATAATATCCGCATTCGGTATTTCCTGGTTGTTTTATCGTCTATACAAATGTGATACAAAAAAACAAGTTAATCATTATATTAAATATGTAAGTAATATTTTGTTAGACAAACAATATTAATATGTATTTATAATTATTAATAAATACTTATGTGTAAAAATCTTAGCCAAATTTATGTATACAAATGTTATTTATTGATGTACCTTTATTTTAGGCCATCTAAGTTTTTCGTACCGAACTTTTTTTTGGCCATCGGATGTACAGTTCCAAGACAAGTATGCGCTATATAAATCACCAAAAATAAAATCAGCAATTAATTATTAAATATTATTAATAATCATCTACATATTTAGTTAATTATGCATACTTACCTATCCAACAAACTCCTAAAGTCGGCCATTCTTTGACGGTTGTTCTTCGGAAGCACATCATGAAACCATGCAACTGCTAAGTATGGGTCAACAACACCCAACATCCAATGGTCTCTACAAAAGGTATTAATTACAAATGTTTTAATAAAACTCAAATAATCCATTGCAATATTAGACAAGTTATATATTATATATAATATATATAATATTATATACCTCATCGGATGGTAGAATAACAAGATGACGAGGCCACGCCACGAATGATCCTTCTGCCTCTTTAACATATAGCACGTCAAAAGAGGGTACATGTAACAATGCAGTAAGATCAATCGCTTTATTCAGTGAGACTCTAACGTTGTATGGTACCAACTCTATACCATGGCAAACTGAACTATCGGCTGTCAAAGTCCCGGTTGCCACAACGTTATCTCGTGTCCCTTGCGCAAGCTCACATACAATATCCTGCATTTCAAAGACATGTTGGAAAACGTCATCGGGTTATAACAATAAAAATTAAGAATATATAGTAACAATTTAATAATAGTACACGTACCTCGGTGCGATCACCGCTGGAATGATCTGCTGCATGACATGATCCTTGTGTGGGTGACTGCGGTGGTATGTCAAGGCTGCATGCAGCAGCGAGATCACATACGTCGTCCACTGCCTATTTCTTGAGGACAATGTCGAATAGAGTACTCAAAACCTGCTCCAATTTCTCTATCCTCGCATTCTGCCTTTGGATATTTGCATCTACATCGAGTTCCTTCTTGTTCTTTTGCGTGCTTCGCCACGGTGTTTTGAAAAAATTCTTGACCGTGTACCCTTGTCCCTTTCCTCGAAGCCGACCAGGATACTCCTCAGACCCGAGGGCTTGTGTAAGCACATCATTTGGAGGAGAGGCATCAAGAATGCCTTGAGTGACATTCTACTATAAAGCATGCTAAAAAAAACAAAAAATGCATGAAAAAATATTAATATGGTTAATTATGCATAATTATTAATTATAAATCATATGACCACTAATTTTGGTAATTATATAACTCACAATGTTGTCAACAATTGACTGAACCTCCGGATTGTCTACCCGTCCATCTTTCTTTGTTCTTGCACGGATCCATAGCTCTGCGCTCTCGATCGGTTCGGTGGTGCCTCTCTCAGCTTGCTGCAAATTTAGACATGCATTAAATATATGGACCTATTAAATATTCGATATTTAAATTAAACTTACTCTTATAGTGTGTGCATATATACATATTTATAAATATTACGTACCATCTGCACCTCCAAACGCGGATTTCCTTTACACCCAAGTCGATGGGGATATTTGTTGCCTTGCCGTACTTCTTTCCGATCCGCACTTAACTTCTGTAATTATTGTTGACATAATATATATTTTAATATTAATTAATGTTTTATAAAATATGTTTGACACATGCATACATATATAATTAAATTCTATACCAATTTTTGTACCAATTTTTACCTTGAAGTCTTCACCAAGCCTGTGGCTGAGAAATAATTCCCACTCTTCTTGTTTGATGAAATGATACTTGTCAGTCGGTGGGTGCTTGAACAACTGGGGGTATTTCAAGTATGGGGTCACATACTTCTCAAACAGTTTGTGCTTAAACCTCCTCCACTTCCCAGCGCAACTTCTAAGAGTCTGGTCCTTATGAGAGTCATCTTTCTTCGAATAACCCTATAACAACATCAATGTAGCATTTAGTAAATAACTCTATAATATAATTCGGGTTTAGGGTTATATATGCCATTGTATATTACCTTTAATGCTTGCCATAAGTTATCTTTCAATGCTGGAGACACATCGTTCCAGGTTTTAATGGAAATTGGTACCGTGGAACGAGTGATTGAGCCCATCAAGTTGACCATCCTCACAGCTTCCTTGTTTAGGGGAGCTCCATGCTCATTGAACTGTAGGTTCAACTGCTTTGCGTCGGCCTCCTTTCTAAACTCTTCTAACGTTGTAGGTCCTCGACCTTTCCGCTTAGGAATTGGAACACTTGCACCGGCTTCATCCTCTGTGGATAACGGCTCATCGTCCGGAAGAGTAATATCATCCTCATTCGGATCCATTAATCTGTAACACACAACATCGAATAAATTCGTGAACCATGCATAATATGTTAAACGGTCCTAATTTAAATGCGTCGCCTATTGCTTATAAACTTTAAACGGTGCACATATGTCGTCTTTTAATTTAAATGCGTCGCCTAATTAAATTGTAGTTGTTGATGTCCTAACTCACATACTATTGGTTACATTTTAATTTAATGAATGAATTGACAAAGAAAAACATTGACGCGTTGGAAAATTTAAATGCGTCGCCTATGCTTATGTTTCAATGGTCTACATATGTCAATGTTGTCAACAATGCATCTCCTAATGTATACATACAATCCGGCATATATTTAAAAATGACTAAATGTGCATACTAATAAATTAAATTAAAACCGTTAAACCGTATATACTTTTATCCACATTTTCATGTTCACCTATATATCAACAAACCGTATACATTTTTATCCATAAATGTATAATAACAAAAGTCATGGGATTTATCATAGTATGACAACAAAACTCATAGGATTTATTTAATTTATTCCAATCAATTAGATCATAAAAATTCAAACACTCAAAACCGTATACAACATCCCTTTATATACATTCAATAAACATACAAAGAGTCATATTAAATACAATATTTACTTATTCTAACATAACTGAAATTTATCCATCTTTTCGCAAAGATATTAACAACAATTTGGTAAACTAATTAATATATGAGATGCATACTCGTTTGAGGGAGGCGGCGGCGGTAATGGAGCCCAACAGTCCGGCGGGGAGAAAGTTTAAGAGGAAGGCAGTGGCGGCGGCGGCAATGGAGCCCAAAAGTCCGGCGGGGAGAGAGTTTGAGAGGAAGACAATGGCGGCGGCGGCAATGGAGCCCAACAGTCCAGCGGGGAGAGAGCTTCAGAGGGAGACAATGGCGGCAGTGGCGGCGGCGGGGGCTTGTTTTTTTGACATATGTTGTTGTTCGGCGGATAGATAGGTAGAGAGATAGATAGATATGAGAGCTGGCTGGTTAGATGGGGGGAAGTGGGGTGAGAGGTTGCCATAAATTTTGGGTTGGTGGGAAGTTGTCCCGCCATAAATTTTCACCAAAAAATTGAATACTCATTTCCATAACTTTTCGTACATGGTATATTATTTATAATTATAATACTACAATTAGATATATAGCCTGAAGATATTAATTTATTAGAATTTGATATCAATTCATGCATACATTAGAATGGAAGACTGTTGCAACTCCAGCATATACATTTTAATTCTTAAAATTACATATTGTAGATGAAGAGATTAAATTACTTGACAATTAAAAAAAAAAGGGCACTATTGGCGACACCAGCGTCGCCAATAATACAGTATTGGCGACGCTAGCGTCGCCAATAACCCCATATATTTTTTTTGTATACTTTGTTTATAATGTTATATATGTTTACATATGTATTTCTTTTTGTATACATTTTAATTCTTAAAATTACATATTGTAGATGAAGAGATTAAATTACTTGACAATTAAAAAAAAAAAAAGAGTATAGGCTACGCTGGAGTCGCCAATAGTGCACTATTGGCGACGCCAGCGTAGCCTATAATACATTATTGGCGACGCTGGAATCGCCAATAGCCCTTTTTTTTTATATACTTTGTTTATAAATTCACATTATTGCTGAAAAATGTAAAATCAATAATATATGGCATCATCATATAAACATAAATATATATGAATAGTGCATACTGAACACAACAATTATGTCAATTATGCATGCATGTAACTTGATTCATGGGAGCGTCTTCGTTTTCATCGTCTTGTTTAACATCATTAACAAATACATCACGTTGTGGTGGAGATAGCACTACTGACCAACGTGGATCAACCTGATCCTCGACGTAAAAAACTTGATGCGCTTGTGAGGCCATGATGAATGGTTCGGATATGTGACCTAACTTATTAAAGTTGACACATTTAAAGCCTAAATCATCAGTTTTTACACCCGTATTACTGTCAATCCAATCACACATGAAAACAGTGACGCGGAAACGAACGTAATTGACATCCCACATTTCTCTTACTTTACCATAGTAAGTCATATTCGCTAAAATAGGATTATTGTCTTTTGCTGTTGCATAATGCATACCTTGGGCTACTATCTTCACTCCACTATTTTGTGTGACACGTTTATTGTCCATTTCCACAATGTTGAAACAAACCCCTTTAATGACATACCCTTCATGCTTTGTTACCACCCACTGTGGACCCTGTGCAAGCCACCTCAATGTGTCATCCACATTACAACTCGGTATACATCGCTCAGCGTCAACCTATTAATGCCATGATATATATTGGAAGTAATTAGAATATTGAGGAGCATTAAAAAAATTGTTGACATCATAACGGTCATGCACTAAACAATTATAAGTTCACATTTTAAATTAGCTATACCTTATCACGCAACCAATACATAAATGTGCGGTTGTGCTCGTCTTGAATCCATTTTGCCATCTTTCCTCTGTTTCTTTTATCGGCTTTTAAGGCTTCCAAATGAAAACTAACAACACACACAATTCACAAAAAATGAAAACCGTATTTTCATGCATATATGTATGTACGTGCAATATGAAATAGATATTGACAATAAAAATCCATATCTCCTATATGGCTCCACCTCCGGGGAATTTGAAAGAACGGTCATATGGACTTGATCCCAAAGCTTTTGATCAATTTGGTACATCTTTCCACCTTTAATAGGGGCGCCAACATCCTCACTGTCATTCAGCCTTTGATATCTGCCAATAGGGTTCCCAATTGCGTCTAACCCCTGTTGGTATTCACTACAAAACTCGATTGCTTCTTCAGCTACATAACTCTCAGCGATGCAACCTTCTGGTCAGTTTTTGTTGCAAACATAACTCTTCAATAGCTTCATGTACCTCTCAAATGGGTACATCCATCTGAAATGCACTGGACCACACAATCGAACTTCTCGTACAAGGTGCACAGTTAAATGAACCATTACATCAAAAAAGGATGGTGGAAAGAACTTTTCCAGCATGCACAATGTCCTCACAAGATCACTATGTATGGCATCAAGGGATGCAGTCTCGATTGATTTTTTACATATTGAATTAAAGAAAAAACAAAATCTAGCAATTGCAGCTCGTACGTTGGTAGGAAGCACCGGACGTATTGCAAGAGGCAATAGTTGCTGCATCAACGTGTGATTATCATGGGATTTCATCCCTACAAGCTTCAAGTCATCCATTCGCACAATATTACGAAAATTTGATGAATAACCACCATCAGGAACTTTTAGCTCTGCCAAACAACGACAAAATTGATGTTTCTCTTGTTTGGATAACGTATAACATGCAGGAGGCAAAAAAGTTCGTGCTCCATGTACCGACAGAGCAAATTCAAGCCGAAGGCCCATATCCACTAAATCCAGCCTCGCATTTATTCCATCTTTCGTTTTACCTGGAATATTAAGCAATGTACCTATTATACTTTCGCAAACATTTTTCTCAATATGCATCACATCCAAGTTGTGGCGTATATGGAGATATTTCCAGTACTGTAAGTCAAAAAATATTGACTTCTTTTTCCAACAGTGTTCAACCTCATCTCCGCAAAATTTTTTACCTCTCCCTGTGTCGTCAAAACTACAAGCATTAAGCTTTTCCAAAATTTCCTCACCAGTCAATGATATCGGAGGTTCTCCAAATTCTTGAAACCCATTAAAAGTTTTTTTTTGCTTTCGGTATGGATGATTATGAGGCAGGAATCGTCTATGCCCAACAAAACTCATTTTTCGGCCATGTTGCAAGCGAATAGCAAAAGTGTTATGACTGCAAATTGGACATGCATGGTATCCCTTCGTTGTATGACCGGCTAAGTTGCCATAAGCAGGAAAATCATTTATTGTCCATAGCAGCACTGTCCGTAAAGTGAATTCTTCTTTACGATAAGCATCAAAAGCTTCAATGCCCTCCTCCCACAACAATTTTAATTCTTCTATTAAAGGCTCCAGATATACATCGATACGGTTGCCAGGCTGTTTTGGTCCAGATATTAGAAGGGTCAACATCATGAATTTTCGCTTCATGCACAACCAGGGAGGAAGATTATACACGACACTGATAACAGGCCAAACACTGTAGATACTACTCTGTAAACTGTGCGGGTTTATTCCATCGGCTGCAATACCGAGTCTAAGGTTTCTAACTTCTGCGGCGAAGTCTGGCCAATAACGGTCTACCAATTTCCAAGCTGGAGCATCCGCTGGGTGCTGCATTTTGCCTCGTACAGTCTTTCTCTCATTTGCATGCCACTGCAAATACTTAGCTGTCGAAACACTGTGGAACATTCTTCTAAAACGTGGAACCAGTGGAAAATACCATAAAACCTTCGATGGGATTTTTGTAACTGTGTTATCTTTTCCAATTTTCCATCTGGATGACCCACATTTAGGACATAACATTAGATCCGCAAACTGTTTTTTAAACAAAATACAATTATCGAGGCATGCGTGTATCTTCTCGTACTTCATTCCCAAAGCAGTTAATGTCTTTTTAACATAGTAAATAGAAGTTGGCAAGACATTATCCCGTGGCAGTATCTCAGATAACAACTTCAGCAGTGCATCAAAGCTCTTGTCAGAATGCCCATATCTACCCTTCAAGTTATATAATTTAACAACAGCCGATAACTTGGTAAATTTTGTGCATCCTGGAAACAAAGGTTTCTCTGCCTCTTCCAACAGACTTGCAAAATGATCAGGATTTTTGGGAATATCGGAATGCATATTATCGAAGGCATCCCGAGTCATTTTGATGTTGTTGTACTCCACATCTTCTTCGCTATCGCTGTCCTCTTTATCGAACTCTAAATCTTGATTAACAAACTGTGAAGACACATCGCCACCAGCTGACTGGTAGGAAGATTCACCGTGCCGAACCCATTGCCTATAATTGCTATCGAATCCGTTCCAATATATGTGACCTTTTATGTCTTTCATAGAATGCAATGTCATATTGCCACATTTCATGCAAGGACACCGAACGGCATTACGATCACTCACATTTTTCGCCGCAAATTCTAAAAAATTGTCCACACCTTTGGCAAAACGTGTGGATCGTCTATCCGAATATATCCATGACTTATCCATTCGACAAAATATTATTTGAGTAAATAATGCAGTAATCTTTGTATTGCATCAGCATATGAAAGTAACCAAAAAACAAACTAGAATAAAATATTACAAAACAAAAACACAAGTATGCAGCAATATTGCGTATTAAACGTTTAAATAATATGAAATTCGAGATTACGTGTAAACTTACTTGCAACATGCAACTTTGGTTAAGTTTGTGTTCAGCCTCGTAGGATGTTTCTGCGCATGGAAAAATGATATATAAATCGACAAACTAAAACTAAATTAATAACGTAAAACACAATGTTAAAAAAAAAAACGTAAAATATAAATATAATTTATTGCAACTATAAAAGGGTGGATGAACAATATTAAATGAGGCATTCATTACAAGTTGGTAAACAAAAAATTTAAATTGGAAAGGCGACGCAAACATCGCAAATGAAATGAATTATTTTGTGTATATATAAATTAAAGTTTAAATGTTTCATTAATGAACTGTAGTATTTGTTTTTACTGAATTAATTAAGCTTGTTAATTCAACTACTGTAAAATCAATTGTTTAATGAACATATTAATTTATATTTATTTATTTGATCGTTTATTAATTACTTCTTAAACGGTCCTAATATCTTAAGTATTATTTAATTAAATTATTATTGTTTTTTCTATATTTTTGTGGGGAATAAATTATAAAGATATTTCATATATATATATATAGCTAAAATATTTACATATACATATTATATATACAAAACAATATCCGACCAAATATATGAAATATTTTTATTGATATTACACAAACATGTTTACATAGATCATAAATTATCCATATATATGAATCTCGAGCATATCATTATCAGGTTTACATTAAATTCTGCATATCTCGATCGACATATGAAAAATTAACCGATGGGAGCAGAAGAAGAAATACGCGCCTTGTCCAAGTATTTGTTGTCTTGCCGTTCTATGATACTGGACAAGGAAGCCTCCTCTGTATGACAATGAAATATTTGATTTAGAGATAGGTGATCTACCAGAAGAATATACGACATTTTGAAGTGGGTCGAAAACCTGAAAGGGAGTAAAGATCATAAATATTTCATCGTTTCCATATATTTTGAAATAGTATCAGCTAAAAGATAATGAAACCAAGAAGATCAATATTTCCATATTTGCTTTTTTTTTCAGATGGTTCAAGAATATTTCATTCTTTCCTTTTATTTTGAAATAATTTCAGCTGAATAATTGGGCATAACAGCTGAAACTATTTCAAATATAAGGCAAGAAAGACATATATATATATATATGTAAAAGAGAGAAACAAATCATGAAATGTGGATTTTTAACGTGAGGATGTGCCTATTTATAGATACATAATGGTTGGTGCAAATTAAATGTTAGTAGATAGGTTGGAATTAAATACGGTAGCGAAAGTTATTGGCGACGCATGCGTCGCCATTTTGAAGTTATGGGCTAACATTGAATTAAATAGTTATTGCGAATAAAGTTAATGGTGACGCTCGCGTCGCCAGTAACATTTTGTTTATTCTTTTTTCTTTTTCCGAATATTATTTCTTTTACAGTGCTAATTAATGGTAGGTGCAAATTAAATGTTTATATAGGTTGAATTAAATACGTTCGGGTATATATGTTTTAATCGACGGAGGGGTAGCTATTTGGAAGTGCTAATTTGAAACAATTTGTTGTTATGGGCTGTTATGGGAATAATTTTTTTTTCATATATATTTCTTTTACAATAATAGATGAGTTGATTATAAGTACTTCAATATGTTATAAATAAAGTACTGATCGATAAATTAGCAAACATAAGTTTTTCAACCATGAAATAATTTAACTAGTTTATTAAATAATCTAATTTAGCTTATTAATGTACGAGTCAGCATCTTGACTTACGTACGTTCTTCGTAGCTGCTCCCACCGATGACGCCCCTCTTTGCACCCCCATTTAAAGAAGATAGAACGAAACCTTTAATATGTATGAAGGTGAAGTACCTGAAGCGTATGGATCGACGATTTGTAGCTGATCGATCATATAAGAGGAGAGCTGGTTAAAACTTTTTTGACATTTCCATATATTATGAAATAGTTTCAGCTAAATCGAAGAAAAAAAAAACGTAAGAATATTTATGCATATGTATAATTTTTTTCTTTTTCTTGATGATTGTTTTTTTTACAGTAATAGATATTTTCTTTCATAATATAGATACGTATTTATAGATAGAGAATGGTACGTCGGTGTGAATTGATTATTTTGGTATTGTGAAATAATTGTGGTAGGCGTTGGCGCGCAACTATTTCGCGACACCTGCTCCAATGGGTGTCGCTAAATGTGATTGCCGCGTATATTTTCCGCGACGCTTTATGAATGCCCGTCGCAAAAGTATTTGGCATGCAGATTTTTGGCGACACTTGCCGAATGCCTGTCGCGGAATGTATTTGGCGCGCTTATTTTGCGCAACACTTGCCGAATTTGTGTCGCCGAATATGCTTCGCACCACATTTTTTTCGACAGTTTTCGATCGCGAGGCGCGATATATGATTTCACGCACATTTTAGCGACGTGCGTGCGTCGCTATTTTGTTCAAATAAAGGCGACGCACTATATTTGTGTTGCCGTTAGTTTATCGCGAAGCAAATTTTTTGCTTCGTTGCGCATTTAGTGTCGTCGATTAAAATTTTTGGCGCAGTGTTTACTAAAAAAAAAACTCCCTTCAACTATCCAATGGAATGAATAGTATTCAAAATCAAAATCATTAGTTGTCTCCAAAGAACAATTCAAATGACACAAGGCATTCTAAGGTTCACATCAATTAATTGAATCTTATTTTTGAATACCAAATAAAAGCGAAATAAATAAATAAATAAAAAGAATCAGTAGTTCATATTTGGCCTGCTAAATTTTGCCTCAGTGTACCAAGCTGATTACTAAGTTAATAGAAAAAGCCAAACATAAAGGTTGAAGCATATCATACATGAAATGAAAGTCCATTGATGGTGACAATGTTTTTTTTTTGTTGAGATTTTGAAGAGTTGGCATGTGAGACCCAGAATGAAATTTTAGTGTTGGCAATCACATTTAATGAAATGGTCTCACAATATATCTAAACATGGACCCAACTTCTTAATGATAAAATTTTAAAATAAAATCCACCCAATTGAAATTAACGTTATCCATTATAAATATATATATATATATATATATTATATGTATACTACATATATAGTAGTTATAAAAATTCAGTTTCTTTTTTTAAATGATATTAATTTCGAGCAAAAAAAATACAAAAAATTCTAATATAAATAAAAAGTGACAAGCTATCAACCCATAGACTTTATAAGTGTGGGTGTAAAATCCATACTAACTCAGCCAATAATAATAATAATGATAATAATATTCACTTCTCTATATTCATTCTAATGCTTTGTTTTTTTTTTTTTTGAGTGAATTAATTAATTCTTATGCTTTGGTTATTTAGGGAAACCCCCTTAGATTAAAATAGAAAGAACCCTTTAGTTTAGAAAAAATAGCTTACCTCTAAATACAGTTGGACAAATGTAAATATTTTAATAAATGGCTTTTTTTTTCATTATTATTTTGAATAAAATTAAATAGCACTCACTAAAATTAATTATAAACACAGATTTTAGCACCTATACCCTTTCAATTACTAAACTTTTGCACTTTGATATCTGATTTTTTTTTTAGTACTTAAGTTAATAAATTTCAAATTTTTTTGCACTTTGTTCATTTAACCATTTTTTGTTAAAAGGGATTAGATGTTAAATATCCTAATAATAAAAAGAAAAAGAAAAAAGAAAACAGAAAACAGATAATGACAAAAAGAACTCAACCATCGATTTTAGAAAATCCAAAACCAGAAATCAGGGCTAAATTCCTGCAAGAGAGAGTTAAATTAGTTTATAATTCGGTCAGAAAAGTCAACAGACGAAGAAAAACGAGTCATTAACAATCGTAGAAGAAGGATATGTTCACGTAGTCAATGTCAGCACCAACTGGGTGGTTGGAGAATATTTGAGAGATAAAGCAATGCAAGCTGGCAAGCATATCAGACACTTATTCTTTGTCTGGCACGTGTCGATCGCTGTCCCAAACAACATAAAGCATTACGTATAATATAAATTTAATGACTATATGATATCACATAATAATAAATTATAAATATTTAATTTCTATATAAATGTTATTACAATTTGAAAAATAAAAATTTTATTACATATTTTATGCAAAATTATCTATATATAATTGCATATAATATATATATATATATATTTTTTTTTTAAATTACTAGACATTCGTGGGAGCCAGGGAATCTCAAATCTCTTTCTCCAATTTTTTTATTTTATTAATTTTTCGCACGTCACTCTTACCAGCTAAACTTGTCTCCCAATAATATTTTTAATAAACCATATCTTGTTTTTCTTTTCTAATCCCTGTATATCTTATTATATTATTAATATTGTCACCAAACCTTTTAGAATCATTAAATTGATCCCCTTCCTTATATTTAAATTTTTGGGTAATTACAACTTTGTAAAATTAAATTAAAACATTATCAAATGGTAAACAAGGCATAAAGAATCTAACACAAAAAGCTAGTAGAACTTGATGCACTTAAAAGGTAAAATTAAATTAAAACATATCAAATGGTAAACCAAATCACTATCCATAGGCTTGGTAGAATACAGAGCAACCAAATTTCCAAGCAATTGAAAGATGAAACTTAAAGAAAACCTTTTTTTTTTCCTATTAAATATAACTGCCTATTTGCAAAATTCATAACTTCTAAAATACAAAAGATCATAGAACTATTTAAGACAAGTTGGGGGGTAAAAGCAACTCCAACTAGGCATTTAAACTTGAGCAGAAACCTTAAAAAAAAAAAAAAGAATATGAAGACGCAAAGGACTTGATATTAACAAGACAAGCTACTTGGAGTCTTCAAATGGGGACTCAAAACTTATCTTCTCTAACTTCATCGTCCATCGGCTGATTCGAAAGAGTTTGCGAACCCATTTGGCCTAGCAGGAATACTGGTCTGTGTATTATCACTGGCAAAAAATGATGAAGCAGTAGAATTATCCAGGGTGGTACTTCCCTCAAAAGCCTGCCATTTCTTGATTACTTGCGGTAAGCTCATGTCAAGATTGATTCCATTGATTCCATATATGTCTTCCAACTCTTCTGCTTCAGATGGTTTCCAGACATCAACAAGTGATGAAAGCACATTGACTGCATGACCCATGTCAGGCCTCTGGTAGGGCTCCCTAGCAGTACAATGGCCAGCTAGCTCAGCAACAGTGGTAATACTAGCGAGAGTTCCCTCGTTCAGATCGATTGTCTGGTCAATGACCTTCCGGAGTGAATCCTTGCTCATCAGAACTCTACGGAACCATGTGACAAGGTGCAAGCTTTCTTCAGGCTGGCTCTCATCGAGTGCTCTTCTTCCCGTGATTAGCTCCATTAAAATCACTCCGAAACTATATACATCAACCTTAGTAGTAACTCGTCCAGTAACTGATCCATCATCCCAAAATTTAATTTTAGTTACTTGAAGATTGAGTAATTAATGAGATAGTAAAAAAAATAACAATTGTAATGCATGAATTTGCTTTTAGAAACAGGACATACACAGAGTTGTCATTAAAATAACATTTTTGTAAAGAATGTTACAAGACACTCCACTCAGCATCTTGTAAAGAAATTTTTTCTTCTAAATTGTAATTATTAAGTAAAATGAAAAACTAACCTTTCAAAGACAGAAAAAGAAAAATAAAAAACATACAGATTCTAAGCAAAAGATATATGGAAGAAACATCCAAACAAAAACTTGATAACATAGTCAATTTTTGAGATAGAGAGAAACATTTGCCTTGTCCTTTTCAGACTTGCTTGTAAAAACATATTCAACATGTTAAGACAATAACAAGCGAGCAAAAAAAAAAAAAAGAATAATCTCATTCAATTATTTTGCACAATTCAATTCCGTTAAACAGAAACCAAGATACAATTCATCTAAGTCACGTCACATGCTCCCAGAGAAAGGAAACAATCATCTAACAAGAAAGGACACACTCAATGAAACATGAGCAGCTATACATGGTAAATGGCTCTGCTATTTTTTCTATTTAAAAGAAGCGAAAAATCACTTATCAGTTCTGGCCTAGTTAAAAAGACAAGCAAACAAAGTAGAATTCAAAACTGTGCTTCAGAGTTGTTTCTCATTTATCTCCAATTTTTCTAAAGTGTTCCGATTCCCTCACTAGATTCCCTTAGTAATATAAAATTTGTAAATTGTCCAGGGACAAACAATGGAATACTAATTGGCATACTTGTAGACTAAGCACAACAAAATACAGTATTTCTAATCAATCACAAAATAAAAGCACAGACAAAGCTTATAATGTCAAAATGATTATTAGTATTACATATAGAAAAGACTTACCTGCATATTCTGGGGCAAGATAGCCAAAAGTTCCTGCAAGCCTTGTCTCAATTGAGGCTTTCCCTTCTGGAGCAAGGCGAACCAGTCCAAAGTCTGCAACTTTAGCCCGCATATCATCTCCAAGAAGAATATTAGATGGTTTAAGATCTCTATGGATAAAACTCTGATGGGCTAAACCATGTAGATATTCAACACCTCTGGCAACATCCAAAGCTATGGAAAGCCTTCTAGTCCATTCAAGCGGCTTAAGCCCTTCCTCTCCCCAGTTGAACAGATACCTACTGAGAGTCCCCTGAGGCATGTATTCATAAACAAGAAGCCTCTCATTTCCATCCAAGCAGTATCCAAGAAGAGCAACCAAATGTCGATGTCGAACCTTGGAAAGAACATTAATCTCAGACATGAACTCGTTCTGCCCTTTCTCAACCACTCCTATGGATTCCATCCTCTTCACTGCAATTTGTGTTCCATCGTGCAATTCTCCTAAGTAAACAGTTCCAAAACCCCCTTTCCCCAACACTTTTTCTTGACTGAAATCATCTGTCACATTCCTTAACATTTGAATCGAAATGACCATATTTCCAGCCTCAACCACTTGTCTGTCATTCTGCCCACTACTCGTAGGACTATAAGGTTCGCTGCCGCTGCCATTAACCCTATTTGCAACTGTAATCTTCACCGCATCTTGGTCACCGGAGTAGCGGGGATGAATCACCACCGCATTTGGACTTTGCACCCTACTAGAATGCTTCCTTTTCCTAGTTACCAGGAAAAATGCAATAGCCCCAATTACAAGCAACCCACCAACACCTGCAACGACAACTCCAACAACTACACCAGTCTTAGATTTCTTATTAGCACCAGAGGAAGGGTCCGGGGGTGATCCAGGTGAACGACCCCCACCACTAGGAGCTCCCGGCGGCGGGGTCTCAGTTTCCTTACCTATATCCGGATTCCCATCCGTCTTAACAACAACAGTACTCTTAAAAGGAGGTACTTTACCATGAAGCCGATTATTCGAAACATCAACACTACCAAGTTGAGAAGGTGCTGTAAGCTCTACTGGTATGGTACCAGTGAGATCATTATCAGCAAGGTTCAATGTTTTCAGAGCAGTCAGCTTGGCAAAATTAGGAGAGATGGTACCCTCAAGGCGCATGTTACGAAAGTTTATAACTGTAATGTCTTTATCTACACAGGAAACGCCTCTCCATTCATCACACGGATCATTTCCTTTCCAATCATTAGCAAAATCTGCTGGATAACCCATGGATTCGACAATTGAAAGCAAAATACCAACACGGGTATCACAAGGAACACCAGGTGTAGGCAGACAAAAGCTATTAAGACCTCCAATATCCAAATAAACAGTACCACCAAACTTAGGAGTTGGACCTTGTAGCATATTATTTGTAAGATTGACAACGCTAAGCCCTTTAAGACTCGTCAAAGAAGGAGGTACAATACCTGTGAACTGGTTATCTCTCACACTCAACGCCGTTAAACTCTGTAAGTTGGAAAAATCTGGCAAAGGGCCAGTGAAAGAGTTTCCGTGAAGCCAAACTTCGTTCAAATTGGTCATATTCTGTAACACCGCAATTGAACCGTTAAGCTTGTTACCGTTCAGCCAAAGGGACTGAATCGAAGAGCCCGAGAAGCTCGAAGGCAATCCACCTTCGAGGCTATTGAAAGACATGTGCAACTCTGTCAGAGCTGGGAAATCAGTAGCTCCTAAGAAATCTGGGATTTTCCCGACAACGTTAGCTCTTGTCGCTGAGAATTGCTTGAGCGTCGAACATTCTTTGAGACTGTCCGGAATCGACCAAGCCGTGAAAGGGTTGTAGTCGATGCTGACGCTTTCCAGCGAAGTCAATCCGGCGAAGAAATCGGAAGGGAAGGAAGTGAAATTGTTGTTGTGGGCTATCAGAACCCGAAACGAAGCCAACCCAGAGAAACTCGGAAACGACCCGGTGAGTTGGTTGCTCTGGACCTCGAATTGCTCCAGCTCGGTCAGTTTTTGGATTTCAGGCGGGAGTGAGCCTTTGAGGTTTTGGTTACCCAGTTGGATCTTCGTGACCCGACCCGAATTGCATGTTACCTTTTGCCATTTACAGTAATCCATATTGCTCCAATCGAGAGTGCTTGTTCCAATGGTTTTCCTCAGAGCATCCATGGCTGGTCCATCGGACTGAGACTCCACTGAAACAGAGAAAACGAAAACGAGAAGAACAACTAAGAAACGGGCTAAAGCCCCAGAACCCCATAAACCCATATGGGGTTGGGGTTCGTTCATTGGATTTTCTCAGGTAAAATCAGCAAGAAAACTGGTTAGAATAAAGAGAAAATAAAAAAAGTGCCCAGAAGTCCCTCTGCGATGATGATGAAAAAAAACCGTAACTTTCAACAATGGTATCACAGTCTGTGATCATGGAAAACAGAGGGTAGAGAGAGAAAAGATTGAGAAAAAGAAAAAAAAGAAGGAATTGGAAAAGAAAGGTAGAAGAAACGGCGGAGATTGGGGAGGAATTATAAATGGAATGGAAAAGAGAAGGAAAAGAAGAGGAAAGGAAAAGTTGAAAAAGAATAAAAAAGGAAAATAAAGAAAATAAAAATTTTTTCTTTTTTTTTTTCCCAAAAATTCGAATTGGGAAAGAGTTAAGGCGGGGGTTTGTAAAAACTTTCTATGACTGTGTGTCAGTGTTTGGAAACAGAAAAAACACAGTTGGCAACGTTGGGTGTGGGGTCCGTAGGATTAAAACAAAAACAGAAAAAAATAAAATAAAAGTGTTTTTGTTTTTAAAAAAATTAAAAATCAATTGCGAGGGGTTTTGGATAGTTTATGGCCAATTGTTTGTTCCTGTGGAGATCGACGCACGTAACGATGAGTTGAGGGTTGGATAAGAATTTGCTGTCTTTAATTTTAATTTCTAAATTCTTCAAAGCCAAAAAGGGTACATATTGTTTTTTGATGATTTTTTTTTTTTTTTT
>QANX01002548.1:0-23301 GCA_003254975.1 Ochetophila trinervis | reverse complement strand
AAAAATAATTTAGCTTTTTAAAATAAAATAAAATAGACTAGTTCATTGAGATGTTTTTATATGTACATATTTTGGAATCTTAATGCAGCCAAAATTCGTTTGATTTTCAAAGTTTCCATTAAACTTACACCAAACGGACCCTTATTTTCTTCCAACGGCTATTAAGCCAGCAAGAGCTCTACATTTGGGCTTCATCACAAAGAAGGAGATGTTATGGCGGGCAAGGCGGTTTAGACATGGCCAACTACACAAAGCTCTGATCTTTTTGCTCTCTAATCAATTTACAACCCAGTTGGCCATTAGAGCTCAGCAATCTTCAGCCCACCAAGCACCTCCTCTCATTTCCCTTCTTGAAGCTTGCCATAGATCGAAATCTCTTTGTCAAGCCAAGAAAATCCACCAGCTTCTCCTTAAGAGCAATAGCCACATCGAGGAAAGATGGCAACTTTGTGAAAAACTAGCTCAGGTGTACGTTGCCTGTGATGAGGTAGAGCTTGCTCACCGTTTGTTCGATGAAATTCCTAAACCAAGTATTATTTTGTGGAACCTTCTAATCAGAGGGTATGCATGGAATGGACCTTTGGAGAAAGCTGTTGACTTGTATTATGGGATGCTCGATGCAGGTGTCAAACCAACCAAGTTCACTTTTCCATTTGCTCTAAAGGCGTGCTCGGGGTTGCAAGATGTAGAAGTTGGTCGAGAAATTCATTATCGTGCCAGAATACTTGGGCTCCAATCTGACATATATGTTTGCACCGCTTTAGTTGACATGTATGCGAAATGTGGTGATTTGGTTGAAGCACAAAAGGTATTTCATGGTATGTTGCATAGAGATGTTGTTGCTTGGAATGCCATGATTGCTGGGTTTTCGCTTCATGGTTTATATGATGACATTGTAAATTTGCTTTTACAAATGCAAGACGCAGGGATAAGTCCAAATTCATCGACCATTGTAGCAGTTCTTCCCACAGTTGCACAAGCTAATGCACTGAGCCAGGGTAAGGCTATCCATGGTTACTCTTTAAGAAGGAAATTCTGTAATGATGTGGTACTTGGGACTGGGCTTCTTGATATGTATGCTAAATGTCAATGCATATCCTATGCTAGGAGAATCTTTGACGTTGTGAGTTTTAGGAATGAGGTCTGTTGGAGTGCTATGATTGGAGCATATGTTATATGCAATTATATGAGAGAGGCATGGGCATTATTTGAAAAAATAGTTTGGGAAAATGAAATGAACCCAACGCCAGTTATTCTTGGGAGCATTCTTAGGGCGTCTGCAAAATTAAATGATCTGAGAAGAGGAAGGCTTGTACATTGTTATGCAATAAAATCCGGGTTTGAATTAGATTTAATGGTAGGTAACACACTGCTCTCAATGTATGCAAAGTGTGGAACTTTAGATGATGCTGTTAGGTTCTTTGACACAATGATTTTGAAAGATACAGTTTCTTATAGTGCTATCATCTCAGGGTGTGTGCAAAATGGTTATGCAGAGGAGTGTTTATTGACATTCCACCAGATGCAATTATCTGGTATAGAACCAGAGATGGCAACCATGGTAAGCATCTTACCGGTTTGTTCACATATGGCTGCTCTACAACACGGGGCCTGTGCCCATGGTTACTCAATTATCCATGGCTTTGCTACTGACAGCTCAATTAGAAATGCCCTTATAGACATGTACTCAAAATGTGGGAAGCTCAATGCTGCAAGGAAAGTTTTTGATATGATGCATGAGAAGGATATTTTTTCATGGAACACAATGATTGTTGGTTATGGAATTCATGGCCTTGGGAATGAAGCACTTTCATTATTCAATCATATGCTGGCAGCTGCTATTATGCCTGATGATGTGACTTTCATTGTTCTCTTATCTGCTTGCAGTCATTCAGGACTCGTCACAGAAGGGAAACACTGGTTTAATGCCATGAGCCAAGATTTCAACATCATTCCCAGGATGGAACATTACATATGTATGGCTGATCTTCTGGGCCGGGCTGGACTTTTGGATGAGGCGCACATTTTCATCCAGAGAATGCCATTTGAGGCTGATGTTCGTGTATGGGGCTCCCTGCTTGCTGCATGTAGGATCCATAATAATATTGAACTTGGGGAAAAAGTATCAAAGAAGATCCAGGGGCTAGGACCTGAAGGTACTGGAAATTTTGTTCTTTTGTCAAATATATACAGCTCTGTTGGGAAATGGGATGATGCAGCACGTGTCAGAACCATGCAGAAGCTCCAAGGCTTTAAGAAGAGTCCAGGCTGCAGTTGGATAGAGATAAATGGTGTTATTCATGGATTTGTTGGTGGAGATCAGTCCCACCCTCGGTCAGAACAGATAAATGATAAATTAGAGGAACTGCTGGTGGAAATGAAAAGGTTGGGGTATCATGCAGAATCTGGTTTTGTTCTCCAAGATGTCGAGGAAGAGGAGAAGGAAAGGATTCTCCTCTATCACAGTGAAAAACTGGCTATTGCATTTGGAATCCTTAATCTAAGCCCCAGAAAACCCATGTTAGTGACTAAGAATTTACGGGTTTGTGGTGATTGCCATGCTGCCATAAAACTTATCAGTCTCATTACAAAGAGACAGATAACTGTAAGAGATACAAGCCGGTTTCATCATTTCGAAGACGGAATTTGCAACTGTGGGGACTTCTGGTGACGAAAAGGATGTAGATGGAGTATTCAACCATCTAGTCGTACCTATGGCTGTTCCATGGCTAATTGAGGCAGGGTACTGACATTTTTTTGTATGAACCGAAGGACAAAATTTTAGCAGACCTAAGGTACTTTTTTCTTCCCAACAATATATGTAGTATTGTTAAACAATTATTCCTGTTCAGGCACACATAAAAACATATGATTGAAGAGTAGGATTAGATTATATATATTATTTGCATGGACGTATGACTTGAGTACTTTTTGTTCAGCATATAAGGTATGTGAGCCAATGTTCTGTTCCTTAAACATTTATAGATTATAATCAGCGGAGGTAAAAGACCTTGTTACGGACCTTTCACCACCCTATGCCGTTCAGTAACTCTGCATATTTGCTATATTAAATCTTCAGACCTTTTTGTTGTTGATTTGAAAATAATCGCTATTCTCCATTTTCGTTGTTATGTTCTTATATTTGAGTAACCTTGCATATCTACCATGTAAAATCTACAGACATTTGTGTTGTTGATATGAAATTATTGCTATTCTCCACATTTTGTTTTGCCTTGTATTGCAGAGATCAAAATTCAGAAACTGAAAACCATTGTGGCAGAGCAGAGGACTCTTGCTTCCTGGATGAAATGTTAATGCTTCATGAAAACTCTGACAAGGTAACAACATAAGTCCTTGGTAAACACATCTCGTACTTGATAGTCATAAATTGCACAATTAGCATGAGCATTTTCAACCTCTGTAACAAAAAATTGAATTTTGGAATTTATTTGTAAGTATGAAATTTTCCTCCAGTAACTTTATTATAATTGATATGAATGTCTAATGATACTTAAAGAAAAAAAAAATAGTATAATATTTGGAAAAAAATAAAAAATAAAACTTGCATTACTAGATGATAATAGTTATATAGTTTTGTAGATTACGTTAATTTGAATAGATCTCAATAAAACTCATTTTGAGTCTACTCTGAAAAACCATATGCAAATTATTGGACTATTTGTCCCTTGGGCCATGTAAAAGTTTACTATCAGTTACATTCTTATTTTATGTTAATATATATATATACACTAAGAACATGTTTTAATATATAATTCACATTCAAAATATTTAACTACTGTATTCAAGTCTAAAATACACTTAATTTAAAGCGAAAAAAGACACAAAAAAAGACCCAAAAAAAAGTCTAATACACTCAATGAATAAAGATTTTCATTCAATAAAATATTTAACTATACGCCCAAGTCTTCCTCTACGCCAAAGAGGTTCATCTATCACCTCTTATGCCCATTTCGAGATTTCTCGATTTCAGCATTGTGACGTTCCACGGATGTTCTTGATGACAATGACCATGCATCAAGAATAAAACAGAGTCATTATCAACAACAAAGTAGAAGATATAGAGATCTAAAATTGATTATTTTTGTAAAAAAATTATCTTGAAATTGTTAATATTGCCCAAATTAGTATGCTGTATAAACATTGATAGAACACTATATATACCTGCAATCTTGTGGAACATTCCATGAAGCTTTTGGTTGCTCACTTGGATCCATTGTTAGAAATTCTCTCCAATCCTCGAGCACAATCTTAAGATCATGAACTTTGTTTTCTACACCAACACAACAATTTGCATGCATTGTACAAACTAGACGGAGATCGTCACCAGGCCGACAAAACCCGCTAATGTATTCAGTATCAAGAAATCTTAACTGTAGTCCAATGTCTGTAATGAATGGATCAGATTTTATCCTGTTAAGTACATCTTGGTCATGAAGACCTGGATACTTCTCTCTGGAGTTGTACCAGTACTTGTAAAATTGAATTGTTCGATAGTTAGATTTTACATAATTAAATCCTCCATTTGGTGCATTATTTACATCAGAAGAATTTCCTGTGAAGTAATCACATGCAATTTGAAACTCTGCATCTGGATAAAATTGTAAAAATGGGTCTCTAAGCCACATTATATCAGTATCCTGAGACACACAGACAGATCCAAAAAAAGAAAAAGTTCATAAGTACTTTGAACACTTCATACAAAGACATAAACTTAATCATATGAAATTATCTGAAAGGAATATACTATTAGTACTTTTTCAAATCTACCATTTGTTTCTCACATTTACTTCCCTAATAGGTTATCCTTATGAGTTATAAGTTTCGCACGAATTTCTTCACTTGTGAACTTTGATTTGAAGAAAATAACCTCAAATGGAAGTATATCTAGAAAATGAAACCACAGTAATAGATTCTAAATCTCTAAACTACAAGGAAAGCAATGCTAATATTTATAAGCATGGAAATCTATATACATTATACATTGTAATATATGATATAAATATATGCATGAGATACAGAAACATTACCGTAAATATGAAGTTGTATCCCTTCTCAAGGAGTGTAATCAAAAACTCAATCCTCCTCCACATCATCTGTAAGTAATCTGGGGTCATGAAAAATGCCTCACTAGTAAAGTTTGTTCCTTTGGTCTGAAGGTAATAGCAATGAGGATGTAAAACTAAGCAGCGACTGTAAGCCTTTTCATCCAAACATATTACTACTAAATGTTTTAACAGCCTCTCTGTGTTGCTTCCTATGTGAAAACTCTCAAGAAACAGATCAAATATTGAATTGGGCTCCGCCCATGCATCATTTAGGGTTGTTATGATCACTGTTTTGTCAATCTTCATTGATGCATCTTGTAGAATTGTGTCTAAAGTCTTGTTGATATTGCCCTGAACAACAAACATCAGAATTGAATAGTTAAAAACCATAATCAAAATGGAGAAATTAGAGGTATTGATCCACAACCAGTATCATTGTTCTTTTAAAATTGAACTTGTAAGAGATGAATTTGGAATTAAATTAAATACTTTAACACATTCTTTATATGTGGGCTAGAAGCAGGAAGAAAAACAAAGCGCAAGACTAGAATGTTGGGATAAACACAAAATCCACGGAGAGATAGTCTAACATGTGAAAAATGAATTAATTTTTGAAAACTAGTAATAATAAATATTGAATCTACATCTGCAATTTTGATACCATATTAAACAACATATTAAACAACAACTAGCAGAAATTTTGCATTTTAATTTGAAATGTATTAGTCTCTAAATGATTAATAATTTTAAAAACTAAACAAAAACAAACATTATAATGCTTATAATAAGATGGTATTTAAACTGCTTTAAAGTCCTTTATAACACGAAAAGGGTGAGATATTTGGAGGAGATTTCTGTAATTTCAAAAGATGTAGAAGCACCTATTTTGATATTTAAGTGCCTTTTTCTTCAATTGTGGACCAACCATTTTGCTAGCTTTGTCAGCCACATGTGCTAGGTCTTCCATTCAAGTGAATTTTATTTTTTATTTTTTAAATTTCTATGTGTACTTAAGGAAATTTCTTTGATGGGGATTAAACCAATTTCTTAGTGGCCTAAATGTTCCTTTTCCTCGGAAGAAGCTACTTTACCATTTTCCTTATCAGCACCTATTTTTAATTCTTATGCTACAGCTAGGCTTTTATGATTTTTAATTTTTATTTCTATACCTTCTATGGGTCAACGTTTTGGTGAATTTTTTTTTTTTTTTATGATCAACAGCTTCTTTGAATAATTAATTTTTTAGACATATTTTATGAACAATTAATAAGCTTATTTTTTAGAATTTGTTGCGAGACTGAGAAGAATTTAGAATTAAAAAAAAAAATTAGCTGAGACATTAATGTTTGAATCGAATTTTGGCTATTTAATTAATTGTGTGATTAATAAATGAAAAGGAAAATACTAAATATATAGAAATTAAATTTCCACACTAGTTCCATTTTTATTTTATTTTTATTGGATAACCATACAAAATTGAGTATCTATAAGTTATTTGGGAAACTTATATGAACACGTTTGTCTTATATAAAGGTATCTTTATTTTTTTAAAATGAGAATTGTCATTAAAAATATATTTTTAGTGATAAATTTAAAAATATTATCATTAAAAATAAATATCAATAATTATATTTTTAAATATATTTTTAGTAACAATTTTCATTTTAATAAAATAAAAATATTTTTATTTTAAAATGACACTATATATATATATATATATTATTTAGAACTATCTCTATATATTTCTAAAAATTGCAAATGCGTCCTATTATATTTTAGATATTTTACACTAACTTTTTTCCCCTCCCTTAAATATTTAGCGGACCAGATAAAAGAAAAAAAATAGGAAAGTAAGTCAACACTTATAATTTGTTGACAGACGAATATACCCTTTTAATATTTGTAATCAAAATAAACCTAATCTTAGTTTAACATATAAAAAACAATGACTTCCAATTCCCAACAGGTTTATTTAACTGCGCATATAAGAAGCTAATAGTAATTGTCACTGTGTTAGAGTTTTATTATTAAGTTTTTTATTTTGGTTAATGAGTTTTATTTTTAAGTATTGAACTTTTAGGAGGACTACCATACATATATAATAATATCTTCAGCACAATGAAATTCAGATCATGATTTAATTTTTTTTTTAAACCATACCTTAAATTTTGATATTTAACTTTTTACATTTGGAGCTGAGTTTTATTTTTTCAGCACGATTTAAGACGATTTTAAAAAAGTCATGTGGTCGTCATATCAGATTAGCTAATGTTTATGATATTAAATAAATTAAATATATTTGTATATAGTATTCATTTTGAAATTTATAGAAAATATAATTTTCCATGGAAATAAGTATCTAGACTCCGAATCCATTCAAGAAATCTAAATCATATATCTAAAACGAAGTGACTAAAAAAATAAAAAATAAAAATAATTTGCTTATGTAATAGTTGACTAGTCTCATGTTAATACTAGGATGTTAGTGTAAAGATCATCAACATTTCTAATTGAATCTCCACAATCCATTTTCATTTTCCTTCTTTTTCTCCCCATCCAAACAGAGTAGCTACCCTTTATGTAATCCACTCTCAAAATTATATTTTTGAAATCATAAGATATGCGTGGATCATATATATGACCTGCTCAAAATCAAACAAACTAAAATATTACCAAAATCCAATAAAGCACAAAAACAGCTAGCAAAAAGAAGCCAAAACCAAACTTCAAAACACAGAGTAATTCCAATTTTTCAGCAAAACGAAGACGAAATGGAAATGAAAACAACAACAGAGTTCAACTCACCCCAGAGCCAGTAGAAGTGTTTCTGGCAAAAACTTGGTCCAAAATATAAGATCTGGGAATTGAATAGTTAGACAGAACCAAGCAAGCCACAGCCAAACCCACAAAAATCACTGCAATCCTCACCACCTGCTTGTTATTATACACTTTGTCCACCTCTTCACCAACTGATTTGCATATCATCATTTTCTTCTTCTTCTTCTCTTCCCTGCCTCTCTTTCTCTGTGATTAACTCTCTCTCTCTCTCTCTCTCTATATATATATATATATATATATATCTTTTTCCATGGAGAGAAAGTCAAGTTTCTCCCTAACCTGGCTAGCTGTGGCTGCTCCAGGTTGATTCTTTCAGTTTAGTTGGTTTTGTTGTTCATTGAATTTCTTTTCCCATCCTATTTTAATAATTTTGGAATCAAAAGGAAGGAAGATTTTAATATAATATAATATAATATATATATATATATAGTGAGATTTAGACAAGGACAATTTATTTTTTTCACTTGATTGTTTACACTTAGATTATATTTTATTTTTTTACCACTTTTAAGTCCGATTGATAGAATGAAAAGTCACGTAAGATCTGATTTTAAAAAGATAAAGTCGTCACAAATTGTATACGTATACATATATAGATAATATATACAACGGTGCTCAGATCAAAATACCTTAAAGTTTTTAGGTCGAGGTTAAGAGGTGAATTATTTAAAAAATTTAGATTAAATATATTCAATGTGATATTTAATTTAATAGTTTTAAATAATTAAATTTATTTATTTTTAATTTAAAAATAAAAAATATCATCACTTTATATTGTATGTACATATATTGTAGAAAGAAAAGTACGTATTTGGTATCACAGAGTGTGAACGGAAATTAGGACACTTGCGTTAATCAATACTCGAGCTGACAAGTCAAATTTCTTCGGGTTTCACTGCTCATACGTAATTCATATTAAAAACTCTAGAATTCGAGCACGAGATTAATTAAGGAGACTAATTACAAGCTCTAGAATATAGAGACTAGTTAAGAAGAGAGAAAGCGACAAACAAGTAGGCCAAACAAAGTAATGAAAACTCCTTGCGACTTTTTCACGATTTTTTTTTTTTTTTTGAAAAAAAAAAAATATTCACGATTATGAGCTAGCCGCTTCGTCAAATTTATTCAGCTAGAGCTTTTTAGGCAAACTATATAAAATAGGGGGTTAGAAATCAAATAATATAAATTAATACGTGGCGGCTTTGGTATTTTAGTACAAATAGAGCGTCAAGTGGAAAAGTGGGTATATTAAATTTTGGTTTGCTTTTCCTGTTCAGCGTCCTAATAATCTAGGATCTCACTTGGTGAGCACTTAAGGGTGTAGCTCAGTGGTAGAATTCAGCCGAGTTTTCACATCTGTGAGTATGGAAGTTGAAGTTCGAGTCTTGATAGCCCCATTTGGACTCAAACGCTCTTTTTCGCTGCTACCGCACGAGGAGGAAGGAGATTTTAGCGATACGGGTTCTAATCGAGGACTCCTATCAGGTTAAAAATACGCATTGGTCGATCTACTCACTAAATACCTCCTGAACCTATCACTCCGCTACGGGTAAGTCCTTTTTATTCACAAAAAAAAAAAAATCTCACTTGGTGAGCCTTTTTAAAATTTAACAGGGTCCATGAGCCTCTGAATTTTATATAATTTGTTTTATAATGTGTAATTTTTTTTATATTGAGTAATTTTTATTCATATCATGTAATTTTTTTTTAAGAGTTTTAACAAAAAAATTCACTTGAGTTTTTTCTCATAATCTAAGGTTATTAGGTCTTTGAACAGGAAAAACAAACCAAAATTTATATACTGTAGAAAATGGGAATAACTATGTATATTGTTGATGCAAAAAAAAGTCAAATAAGAATTGGAGCTGAACTAGTTGAGCTATATGTTTTTATGGGATCAGAACTTTGATATTTTGAAAGTCAAGTCCAATAAAATCAAGAAAATAAAGATATTTGAGCTCGATGTTTTGAATTTCAAGTGGTTTTTCTTTTCCTTTAGTGAGTAGGAAGAAGAGTATGTCTGCATATTGCAAACTATATTCTCTTATTATACAAAAGATTTTGCAGGTCTCTCCTTTCCAAAGAATTGATGATAATTTACAGTCAAATAAGTATCATTTTAAAATATAGATTATCATTAATAATTTTTTTTTTTTTATCGTTGATCGTCAATTTACATTTTACAATAATAAAAATATCTACACCATAAAAATAATATTGTAAGTATACATATACCTATTTTTTTCTACTGAGCTACACCTCTCATACTACAATAGGCTCTACTGAGCTGGCTCAGCTTGTTTGTTTATTGCAATGCAAGTGCCCCAACAGTTTGAAGGGCAATTTAGTCATTCTGAAATCCTAGCTTTTTCCTATTATCCTATGTCCGTCTTCTTTCTAGTTGGGGATCTTCTCTCCTTTATCAACTAATTGCTTCCTCATCTACGGTAAAAGGGAAAGAAATAAAATTGGACACTCTATGTTTTTGTTTCTCTCTCACTTTAGTCTGCCTCATCTACGGTAGAATCTCGAATATTTCATGGTCCCCAAACAGATCGAAGATAGCCCCAAATGTAATGGTCAACTTCACCACTTTCATTAATTTGAAAAATGGATCTCCATGAATGAGATTTTCTTTTCTCTAATTCTTTCTATTTTATTTATTTATTAATTTTCTTGTTATTTATTTTCCAAAACTCATTTGTGGAAGTTTTCAGTGTTGATTGTTACAATTTTAGACAAATGGGGTATGAGTTTCAAATTTATATCAACTCAAACGCTTAATACAAATTAGTGGAGGAGACTCTACTTTCTTTTAAAATCATAAACGACAAAAATGTTTTTTTTTTTTTTTTNATGAATAATCGGCTAGAGAGGAGAACAATTTTTTTGTTTTTGTTTTTTTTTTTTTTTTTGGTTTTACGGTAGAAAAAGAAGAGAAGAAAAACAGATAAAAGATAGAGTTTTAGTTTGACTAAATTGCCCTTTTGAAAAGTGGAACGCATGAATTACAATTGAAAAAACAAGCTGTGCCATGTCATAGGAGTCCATTATATCACGAGCGGTGAAGCTCAGTTTAAAAAAATCTCCCCATATATATAATTGTATAACTAAGTTTTTGACTAAAAAGTTTTTTATTTAGTTAAATCGGAATTCTTACGTGGTAAAAATTTAAATATTAAATAAAATAATAATTAATATTTGAATTTAAATTTCAAATAATGATCAAATATCAAATCAACTTGTCATATAATCATCATTTATTTAAGTACTACAAATAATTATTAAATAAAAAAATATTATATTATATTATATTATATATATATATATATATATATAAATTATATCTATTAGGAGCCGGAAAACTTATTTTGGACGTCACACAATTTACATCTAATTATATACTGGACACACGATATGAGCTGCTCCATGTCATCAATTAATAAATAATTTTTGTATAAAATCAGTATTATATGTATGCATATAATTTTTTTAATAATTGTATTATATGTATGTATATAAAATATTGTGTGAATCTCGCACACACATATATAATATATGTATGATTTATAAGTGAGATTCCCAAATTTAATGTGTCCCACATATTCCACTCATCGTATAAGACTTTGAAAAATGTGGCAGTGCTTCTTGTCTTCTTCGTGGATTCCTTAATTGCCCCAATATTTAAGTATAATATTCCACACACGTGGGGCATGCACTAGTACACCATGCAGCGTAGACTTAATGTATACAGAACTTTTATGTTTCCATAAAAAATAAAAATAAAATTAAGATAATTTTTTTTTTTGGGTAAACTGTAAATTTTATTAACCAAAAGCAAGTAAGCAGAAGCCTACAAAAAAGAGAAGAACATAGGTGCCTCCCTATATATATTCCTGTAATGCGTGGGATTTTCTACCATAAAACCATATAAAAATAATTGTATTATAATTATTATATATAAATAAAATAAAATTGTCTATAAATAAAATAATATTATTTATAAATAAAATAATATTATCCATAAAATAAAATAATATAACTAAAATTTATAATAAAGTAATATTATTTCTAAATGAAGTATTAAAATCATTAATGAAGTAATATTAATATGTTACTTCATTTGTGGATAATATTATCTCATTTGTGAATAATGTTACTTCATTTATGACTATATTACTTCATTTATTGATAGTAATTATAGTACAACTATTTTTACATAGTTATATTGTAGGTGGACCCGTAATTCATGAGCAAAAAGCTGGGGAGTCACTACACACGGCATTTTTATAAAATAAAAAAAAACATATTCAAATCTCTCACAAAGGTGAATTTAGCAATACTATCAGCCAAAGCATTGGCCTTTCTTGGGCACCAATTCAGTTTCCAGTTGTATTGACTGAAATTATGTTTTAAAACTAAAAGTTGGTGTCTGTAGTTCCACACACATGCTCATCTTCCAATTGAATGTTATCCACGATGCATTTAGCATCACTCCACTGTAAAATCTTACTTTATCCAAACTTTTCCATTATCTCTACTAGCAGTGGACAAAAATTAGCCGAATCGACCAAACTGATCAAATTCGGTCTGATCCGGTCCAGTTATATACAAATGGCCAGTTCAATTCGGTTAAACTTTAAGTAAAAATTAAAATTTCTAATTCGGCGTAAAATTTAGCTAAATTTTAAACCGAACCGAACCAGTTTACATAATTACATTTGTATTTTTCTCAAAATACTTTTATATTTCAATTATTCTCCCAAAATATCTTCATATTTGAAAAAGTAAAATCCTAACTTATTATTTCTTTCTCTCATTTTTCCATTTTAGCCGCAGACCCTTTTTCTCCCAATTCAGCGACACGTTCTCTCTCTCTCTCTCTCCTTTCTCTCTCTCTTTCTCTCTCACCTTATAACTTTTTATTACTTTATCTCACTCTTCAATCTCCATTTTCAACCGCTGCCATTTCTCTCTCTATCTATCTTTTTTTCTTCCTCAAATCTCCTCATAACCCAGAGATTAGATCATGTACAAAAATGAAGGAAAATGAGTTTTTTTTTTTTTTGGTATTGTTTATTGATTTTTTTTCTTCTGTGGGTTGATTTTGAAAATCCCTTTGAGATATTCATCCACTTCCTGCTCGAACTTTCACATAAAAGAGAAGTTTTGTTTTCCTATACCGAAAGATTTGTTGCAGCAATTTCTTTTACTCCCATTCACCGGTCAAACTCCTTTCCCTCTCTAATGCATTCAGGAACAAAGTGCTTCCGGTATGCTCTGATCTCTGCCAAGGACCACAAAGCTTCGCTGAGATTCCATTGCAAGTTGTGGATTCATACTTAAACTGAATCCACAATTCCTTTATATTTTGGAAAACACCTGCCGGTATTGGCTCCATCACAATAATATCCACCCTGAATTTGAGGAACCGAATTGCCATAACACATCTTTTATTTATTGACTCTGGGTGTAATTTGCCCACTATCTCACCTATCATTCTGCTGTACTTTTATGGATATAGACAGGTGGAAGGCCATGAAATTGTATGGTAAACTTAAAAACATTCTCATCCAATTTCTCTATCCTTATCTTCGTCTTTGATCTCCAAGTTTTGTGCACAATCTCAATAATGGTGAATCTTGTAAAACTTCTTGTGGCTAAAACCTTGCCCAACATTACTCCATCCGAGCAAATCTTGTAGACTTCTTCCTGCAATTGCAGTGAAAGAGAGCTTAAAGCTTCCTGCATTAATTTCATCTTCTGTTCTATGGGGATTAAACTTCTTTCCTTTGAACTCATAGTGAGTTAAAAGTGTAATAACAAGATTTAGAATCAAATGAAAAAAAGTAGATAACAGATCCAGAAAAGAATCCTAAACCGTCATGGCTGCTTCTCTGTTGGTAGAAAAGTAATCTATTTGAATGAAAGGGGGGCAAAGTAGTAGCAACTTGTTATTTTCTTTGGCAAATTCCTTTTTCTAATTTTTAAATTTATTTATATTTATAATAACTTGCGTGATGATTCTAACTTTTTTGTTGAGTATGGATGTAATTTTTGTTGGAAGGGTTTTGAGAACTTCAATAATACTGTAATTTTGTATTCTTTCGAGTTCAATATTCTAACTGATCTTTTTGAATTTTGAAACTGGTGATCAAATTTTTGATCATTGCTAACCTACTGGTAATTAGGTTGAAGAATGAAATTTAAAGTTAAAAGAAAATATATTCTTATATGCTTTCATGAAAAAAAAAATGGTAAATCTTTGGAATACACATTGTGTGTTTTGATTTTGTTTTATATATGAATTTTTCTCTAGTTCTCATGATTTTTCCTTTTTTAAATTTTTTGAAAGGAACTATAAACTCTAAATTATAATGACGTAAAAACTAATCTAAACGGGCCAGGCATGAGATAATTATGCAAATTTTATTTTTATTTTTTTATGAGATAAACCATTAACCATGCATGTTCCTTAAGAATAAGTTAAATTACATTTATTAGGCATGTGATGTGTTTGTGAAGACTTTAATGTTTTACAGTGGCTATTAATTATTAGAGTCGTCGAAACACAAACTTTTTATATCAAAATCATATTTATAATATGGGTTAATTCTAAATAGCTGACTTGAAGTTTTATATTATTTCTGATTGCACTTTAAAATTTTAGAAATTTTAAAAACCTCTCTCACTATTAAATTATTACCGTTATATTTAACTAAAAAAAATATTAATGTCTTTACAAGTGAAAATTCAAAATTTTGAATCTACCTTATTTCTTCTTTTTTTCTCTTTCTAAATAAACTCTATTTCTCTGTCCATCTCTATATCTTCTTTTTTTTATATCCAAATAAAAATCTTTTTTTCTCTGTCTATCTGTTTCTTCTTTTTTGTTTTTTTTTTCTTTTTCATTTTGTCTCCAAATAAAACTCTGTTTTCTCTCCCTCTCTCTCTCTCTCTCTCTCTCTCTTTTCTCTCCAAGTAAAATTCTCTTTCTCTCTCTCCCCTTCCTTTTTCTCCTTTTTTTTTTTCTTTCTCTCTTTCTTCTTTTAACTTCGTTTTTTAATTTCCTTCTCAACTGATAGAGGAGAAAATCTTTTCTGTGCGCTTTTTCTGTCTCTTTCAATTTTTTTATTTTTTATTTTTAATTGGTGGGTAGAAGAAGATGAAAAAAGGGAGGGAGAGAGGGTTTTGTTTTTTTTTTTTTTTTTTTTTTCATTTTTCATTTCTTTTAACCGGTATATATATTTTTTTCTCCTTTTGATTTTGTTTTTCAATTTTATTTAAACTGGTGGATAGAAGAAGAAAAGAGGGAGAGTTTTTTTTTTTGTTTTTCTTTTGTTTTTCATTTTTTTTTATCCTTGTATAGTTTTTTTTTCTTTTGATTTTGTTTTTTAATTAAATTTTTTTTTTGAACTGATGGGTATAAGAAGATGAAAAGAGGAACGGAAGGTTCGTCGGGCTCAAATTTTGCTTGCAGATTAGAGAAGATGAATAGGGAATAAGAAAAATAAATAAATGAAAAAAATTGTTTTTAAAATATTTATAAAAATAAAAGAAAAAAAAATATTTGTTCAAAAGCTATCGGGGGTGTTTATGAAGATAAAATTATTCGGATATATTGTAATGGCAAAAATGTATATATAATTTTAAAGAAACTATTTGGAATTAACTTTTATAATATTGAACAATTATAAAGTGATTAAATTTATTAATTAAATTTTTAATATCTAATGATATGATATTATTTTATTAAATTATTAATTTTGTATGTAGATCTGATAAAATGTTACATGATACAATAATACGATACGATAATTTGCGAATTTGGGTCTCCAATATTGAAATCGAGTTGATATAAGTGTTATACGATAAAAAAACAGGTTAAAACGGATTGGAACACATTAATACGATAATAAAAATATTAATTTAATTATTTTTTTATAGCTAATTAATTACATTACTTTTTTTTTCAGAAACTGTAAAATTCATATTTTATTTCATTGAAAAATAACAATTTTTATATATATTTATATATTGATATTTTATTTTAGATTCTATATTTTTTATTACTTTTATTGGATGTAGAATTTTAATTTGGTTTATAATATTTTTAATTTGACAATTGTAATGCATATTTTATTTTCTTAGTCGCAATAAATATTTAATATAGATTTAGTTCGTAATATTTTACATATTTTGAATTCACAATTATTAATTATATAGAAGGATTTAAGTATTATATTAGTGTGGTTTGTTATTTTCTTAACATATATTAAATATGTTGTTTTAGTTTTTATTTTTTGTTTGTAAAATGATACAAATATTTATGTTTGTCTGTACTTCATTATTTTTTAGTATTGACTATGAAATATAAATCAAATATATTTTTTATTTTTTTAAATAATTTTGAAAATAAGTTTAACAGATTGGGTAACGAGTTATACAATAATTTTATAAACAAGTTTGAGTTTATATATTTTAACACGAAAGCTTAACGTGTTAGATTTGAGTAAGAAAATTTTAACACGAACACAAATACCACACACTATGCTACGTTGCCAGGTTTACTCGTTTCATTTTTGTAGACTATCCAAAATCATCTTCATTTATACCCCCAAAGGACGAAGAGACTACCTACCTAGTGTCACGAGCTTGGCATTTCATCAAACACTTGGAGGGCGATGTAAGCTTGGCATTGCATCGAACATGCGGTGAGCATTCTCTACACCTTGGGAGAAATCAAGAGTTTTCTAAAGTTGTGTGGAACTCTCTAAAATCTTATAGAGAACTCTAGGCTATATTGTAAATTGAGTAAATATCTAGATATTTTATATGGAGAATTCTAGAGAATCATTCTCCACCGTAGGATTAAGTTATTTCTAGCCGTATGATCTATTTTAGTTGCCTATAAATAGGTGGAGGCTTCATTTGGCCAAACCATCCTGAAAATCCAAAAACATTTAAGCATTTAAGTTGTATAGCTTTTTTTCAAGCAATATACTTTCATTCTCCCTAACTCTTGTGTTATATTCTTTCTTGCTTAGCTTTCTCTTCTTTGTAGGCAAAAATGCTTACTTAGTTGCAACACAAAGGGTCGGAATAGCAACTAAGGCCGCACGGCTTGAAGGGTCGAAAAACAAGTCCATGACAGTTGGTACCAGAGCCAAGGTTCGTGAAGAGCTAGCAACAAGCTTGAGAGGATGATGACATCGTCCGAAGTTGTGGGAGTAGAGAGGGGAATGGAGGCCGTCCCCGGTGCTTCGAAGTAGGGACATGGGCGCTCAAAGTTGAGGGACATCGTTAGTTCCATGGAAACCCAAGTGGTTAATGTGGAGTTAGTCGTGGCCGACGCAATGAATATGCTCGATCTGTTGGAGCAAAGCGTGGAGATGCTCGATGGTCGTATGGATGACCAAATTGAGGAGTTTCGTGGGTCTACGCAAAGCACGAACGAGTCTAATGCCGAGGCGTGGCAAGAGAGTAGAGCGTTTCAAGCAAAGGTGCTTGAGTTCATGGCCCAAATGCAAGCACAAATTGAGGAATTTAAGAAAAGCTTGGAAGAGATTCGTGCGGATTAGGCACTTTGCAAGAGGGTTGCAACTAGTGTCATCCCTACACAAGTGGTGGCTACTCCAAGGGTAGATGCTTCTAAACCCAATCAGTTGGGAACCCACAAATGCATTATGGCAACTCGAGGATCACATCAAGCAGTTCCAACAAGAAGGCTCGACGTGGGCGTCGACATCATAAGTGGGGGAGAATGTCACGAGCTTGGCATTTCATCAAACACTTGGAGGGCGATGTAAGCTTGGCATTACATTGATCATGTGGTGAGCATTCTCCACACCTTGGGAGAAATCAAGAGTTCTCTAGAGTTGTGTGGAACTCTCTAGAATCTTATGGAGAACTCTAGGCTACATTGTAAATTGTGTAAATATCTAGATATTTATGTGGAGAATTCTAGATAATCATTCTCCACCGTAGAATTAAGTTATTTCTAGCCGTAGAATCTATTTTAGTTTCCTATAAATAGGTGGAGGCCTCATTTGGCCAAATCATCCTGAAAATCCAAAAACATTCAAGCATTCAAGTTGTATAGCTTTCTTTCAAGCAATCTACTTTCATTCTCCCAAACTCTTGTGTTATATTCTTGTTTGCTTAACTTTTTCTTCTTTGTAGGCAAAAATGATTACTTAGTTGCAACACAAAAAATTAAAATAGCAACTAAGACCGCACGGCTTGAAAGATCAAAAAATAAGTCCGTGATACTAGGTAGACTTTTATCTTCCCACTTTTGTTTTTCTTTTTAAAAAATATGAGAGTACATATATGACAAACTTGCTGATCAGGGAATGAGGTGATGAATTTGATGATTGTGGGTCCTTCTGGAATATTTCTAAGCTTCATTACATGAGAATCAACTCCAACCTCTGGTTTTTAGCAAAAAAAAAAAAACTCCAACCTCTGGTATGGACTTATTGTGTTTTGACCTTCTAGACTTCTGCGTTTCATATTTCATCAAACATTTTAAAAAGATTAATAGAATTCTATGATTATATAAATGTTTAAGAATTACAATATTAAAATTCACAAAAAATAAATTTAAGAAATTAATATTAGAAGTAATTAATATTGCAATAAAAACTTAATAATAATATAAATAATTTTTTTCAATTTTTGGTTATCTATAACTTATTAATTATAATTAGTAAATAGAAAATACAATATAATAGGGAACATATAACAAACTAATATATATATAAAAAATTACAGTTAATTATTTTTTTTATAAATATTTTCAATTAATTAAACTTATGTAAATATATTATCCATATATATATATATATATTCTAAAAATCAAATACTATGCAGTCTCTACACTACATGTATAGTACAATGAAATTTTTTTTGGGACAACAATAAATTCATTAATTAGGAAAGAAGAGAATTTTGTTAGGAATTATTAATGTGCCTTTATTACTGGACTGTCTCAATAAAAACAAAAATAATATAATTAAGGGTTCAACTGTGCCAAAGAGAAGTGCCTTTAAAGTAAGATGTACGTTGTTAAAATAAACATGTTTATATATTATTTTAAAAAAATAACTTTAAATAATAATGTTTATAATGAATGTCGAACTAATATAACTTTAACATTGTAAAATGAATATATACTTTTAAAAATTTTATAAAACATTGTTAAATTTTTTAAAATATAAAAAAAATTAAAAATTTAATTTATTCAAAAATTAAAAATACATAATAAAATATATAATTAATTAATAACTATAAATAACTTTTCTATATATTACTATTAAAAAATAATATTTAAATTATAAATATTTATGTTACATAAATTTAAACACTGTCTATTTTTATATTACATATCCAATTATATTACATATCCAATAATCTACCTCCTTTATTAAACATAGTACTATCATCGTGATCTCTAATTATTATTTTCTAATTTAGAAACAATCTTCTTACTTGAACGGCCACGTTGGAAGGATGTTCTTGATCACAATAACCATGCATTGAAAACAAAACAAAAACTCATTACCAATACAAAAAATTAAGAACAGAACTTCATATCCAGGGATTTTATTCTACTCATTCACCAAATATTTTTTATAAAAAAATAAAAACATAAAATTTATTTTACTGGGCGACACACACATTGTACCAACTCTTGGTGGAACATGTAAATTTTTTTCTCTGTCCCACCAACATTGTTGAAATTTATGTGTCGCCCAGATGAAAATTAATGCCATACATATATATATATATATATATTTTTGGTAACTTTAGGCCATATTTAGATTTCTCAATTCATAATTTAAGAAAATTAATTATTTTCTTACATTATTATTACCCAACAAATATTAGGAATGGCAATGGGTTAGGGTGGCTTCCGTGTATGGCCTCCCTTGTCACCCATCTTCTTCTAAAATTTTTATAATATAAATTTAATTTAAAAAATATGTAAAATTTAGTTTAAATTTGCAGATTTAAAAAAAAAAATTAAATATTATATGTATGGTGCAAGTTCGGGATGGAGATCATAATCTTTGTCCCGACCCCGCCTTAACGCCGGGCAAACTATTTTGTCCCGGCCCTGCCTCATTAAAGGCAGATCTAACAAATATTAATAGAAAAATATTAATATGATACCTGCAATCTTGTGGAACACTCCATGAAGCATTTGGTTGCATACTAGGATCCATTGACAAAAATCTTCTCCAATCATGAAGCAAAATCTGAAGATCATGAACTTTGTTTTCCAGACCAATACAACAATTTGCATGCATTGTGCAAACCAGGTTAAGATCTCTACTAGGTTCACAAAAACCACCAAAGTAAGCAGTATCAAGAAATCTTGGTTGTAGTCCAATCTTCGTAATGAACTTATCATGTTTTATCTTATTAAACACATCTTGATCATGATTGCCTGGATACCTTGTTCTAGAGTAGTAAAAGAATTTGTAAAATGTAATTGTTCTATTATTAGATTTTACATAACTAAATCCTCCATTTGGTTTGTTATTTATATCATAAGAATTTCCTAAGAATGAATCGCTTGCAATTTGAAAATCTGCATTGGGATAAAAATGTGGAAATGGATCCCGCAGCCACATTATATCAGTATCCTGAAATTTAAAAAAAAAATCAAAAAAATCAAAAAATTTATGCTTTGCACCCACCTTAATGAACTATTTAGATATTAACATTGTTTTAAAATACAAAAAAGTAGACAGAATATATATATATATATATAAATATTATATATATAGACACACACATTAATATACTTATATATATTGTTGGTATACAAATAAAATCCTCCAATGTCTGACCTAGATGATGTCCAATTACATTTAATTCATAATATATATATTTTACCTTGAATTACATATAATTGGGTGTTTATTCCCACCATAATAATGTAAGCATCTAAATTGATCCATCATAGCAAAACTATTTATATGGTATTGATAGAGATCGATCCTTTTTTTAGAAATTATCTCTCAACTAATGAAAAACACGATGAGATAACAAGTACTAATTAAAGGTTAGAATCACATCCTGCATTTGATTTATAGTTTAGATCACGTGAATGACTTGTCATATATATATATATGTGTGTGTGTGTGTGTGTGTGTGTGTGTGTGTGTGTGTGTGTGTGTGTGTGTGTGTGTGTGTCTACTATACCCATTGTAAACTAAAAGATAGTGGAGAAAATACCGTAAATAAAAAGTTGTATCCCTCCTCAAGGACAGTAGCCAAGAACTCAATCCTCCTCCACATCATTTGCAAGTAGATTGGGGTCTTAAAAAATGCGTCATTTGAAAAATTGATTCCTTTGGTGGGAAGAAGATAGCAATGAGGATGTAAAGCCAAGCAGAGATTGAAAGCCTTTTCATCCAAACAGATCACAACTAAATGATTCAAAAGCCTCTCTGTGTTGTTTCCAATGTGGAAACTCTCAAGAAACAGATCGAATATTGAATTTGGCTTTGCCCATGCTTCATTTATAGTTGTTAGTATCACAGTTTTGTCCTCCATAGATGCATTTCTTAAAATCAGTCTCTAATTGAATCTTGTCAATTCCCTGAAAAATGTACACCATAATTGAATAATTAAGTATCTGTTTGTTAATACATTTAGTTATAATATTTCTCTTTTGATTAAGAAAAAAAATACATTAGTTTTCTAGATAAACAGCAAATTAAGCTAGCTTTAAACAATGTTGAGTTATAAATTAGCATTTTTATTTTCCCCCAAAAATCTCGAGTAAAAAGTGGTCTTAACTAACTATGTACACAATATACATATTTTTGAATTGGACACATATCTATTTGGAATCAAATTTATATTGAAAAAATATATATAAGCGAGACTGGCATGAATACATAATGTTTTTTTTTCTTTTTTCTTTTTTTGTATTATTTAAAAAAATATATTAATTCGATCAAGAGTAAGTGATCTAATTAGCTAGTCTTAGGGCGGCTTACAAGCTATAATTATGATTGGTTTTTTTTTTCCCCTTTTTTTTAATATCGGAGGGGGATTTATTTATTTATTTATTTATTTGCATTATAGAAATGGAAGGATTCAAACTTTTGAAACTTAAACAATGATTTTTATTTCTTTTTCAAGTTTCTCTATTTATTTTCTCTCTCCATCCTAAAGACTCTTGCTGGTAACCTTAAATCTCACTTTTATTTCCTTCTTCATTAAAAAAAAAAAAAATGCAACAAAAACAAAGATGAGAGAGAGAGAGCTAGAAGTAATTCCATTTTTGAGCACTAAAAAAGAAAAAAAATATATTAAAAAAACTTACCTCCCCTAAAGAAGTGCTGGTAGCAAAAACTTTGGAGAGTACATAAGAATAAGATGTGGAGTGTGAAAAAGTAGAAAGCAGCAACCATGCCACTGAAGCCATCCCCAAAAACACCATACCCATTCTCACTGCCCTGCCTCTTCTTCCTCTGCTATTTCCCTTCTCTTCCTCTGTTCCATCTGATTTCCGCACCATTTTCTGCTTCTGCTCTCTCTCTCTCTCTCTCTCTACATATATATATATATATATATATGCTTCTTTTTTTTTTACTCTATATATATATATTATTCAGAAATCAGTCAATTCGTCTATAACCTGGCAGGTTGATATCGTTTGTGTAATATTAAATTCATCGAAACAATTGAAAGAAATTTTGGATTTATGGTGTAGGGAGAAATATAAGAAATATAGTATTGTAGGTACTCTTAACAAAATCTCACACGGTATAATAATAATAATACGATACGAAATGACACCGAATTTGTGTCTTTATATCGAAGCGGTTGGCATTAATGTCATATTAATAAGACAAGAAAAAAAAAAAGCAAATTGACTGAGGCATAACCCTTTTGACCCGTTAATAAAGAATATTTTTGTAATTTTAATTTTTGTAATAGTAACCTGTTAGTGATAGACTTAGTCCCGGTGACTGCTTCACAGTTTAGAGTCAACTGAGGGAAAGGAAGCCCTTTTTCTTCTTCTCTTCTCTCATCTCTCGATCTCAATTTCCATCTTTTTTATTTCTTTTTTTCTTTTGCACTTAAAATCCTGTATGTGACGACCAAAAACCTTTCAAAACTTTTGCTTGAATCAGAATCAATTTGTAGATTTCTCAGATAGGTGTTTTTTAAGGAGGGTGGTGACTGATGAATGATGATTTTGATTTGATGATGATGGAGTTGGGTTTGGTCCAATGTGGCAGCCTTTAATTATTATAAATAGAAGAAAAAAATAATTAATTAGTATAAATTTGAGTTTAGTCGTTAAAGATGCGAATCAAAAGTTTTTATTTTATTTAATTTTTTTAAAATATATATTTAATAGAGAAAG